>JBBHAA010000547.1:877500-912310 GCA_037953035.1 Aquarana catesbeiana | reverse complement strand
TCCTTGCTGCTATTTGAAACTGTATTTAAATATTCTGCATTTTTTTCACTGTAAAAAAAAAAAAAAAAAAAAAAAAAAAAACAATCTCACCTGCAAAAAGATTTCAGCTTTTTTTTTTTGCATCTGTCACAACGTTATATAATATATGTCAAAACCGTATGAAAACTGAAGACAAATTAATTCACCTTCTTTGCGCGCTGTGCCACCACTGCAGTCACAAATTCTGAAAAAGTAAAACTCATTTGTTGATGAAAAAAAAAAAAGACTATTTTCAACTATCCTACCTACGTGCCGTTTACCTGCCATCGAACGAGGCGCCATCCTCGCTCACCTTGTCCGCATCGCCGTGACAACCTGATTTCTTCTTGTCACAACAACTCTTGATGGCATCGGGGGGGCCACCGTCAATTAGTCTAATTAGTGGCGAAGGATGGCGCCTAATTAATCAGTCTGATTTAAATAAAAATCGGCCTCTCCTACCAGAGAGTTGAAAGTGCGATCGTTAATTGACGAGACCCGAGTTTAACTCCACGCGCGCCGAGCATTCGCCATAGAGAGGTGGGAAAGGAGGCACGAGGGGGCTTTTAACGCCTACGTAACACCTCACATCTGGATGGCAGCAGCACCTGTAAGTTTAATACGACTTTTAATCTTTCTATTATTTATTTATTTTAAAGTTACTGATTGGCTTAAATTGTAACTTTATTCTTTTTATTTATTTATTTTTAGCGCTTCCTTCTTTTAATACTTGACAAGCCACAATTAGGTTGACTTTGATTATGATCCAAAGAAGAATGGAACAGCCATGGGGGCACCTCCATCCCCCTCGTGGCCTGCTTTATATGGGTGAGGGCATTTTTTTATCACTGCTTTTATATTATACTTGTTATATAGATGACAATTTTATTTATAATTTATCAAAAATGATTATTAATTTCCCATTTTTTTTATATTAAAAAGGTTTACATTATTATTTTTTTTATCGTACATCACAGGACACAGAGCAGGCTATAAACATAACTATCTTGGTTATGCGCCAGATAGGTCCCGTGATTTACTCCAAGAAATGGATTTTACAGGTAAGTATGTGTCAGGTCTGGGCTCAGCCCTTCCTTCTCTGAGCTGGCCGCTCAGATGTTAGCCAATTGCCAGCTCCTATCTCTCTCCACAGTTACTCAGCTGTTGATGATCCTGCTCGTCAGTCCTGCCTACTTAAGCCGTCCAGTCCAGAGGATCTCTGCCTTCGCCTTGGTCAACATCACAGAAACTATCTCCTGCGATCCTGTTCAAGACTTGCTTTGGTGACATCCCTTCTGGCTCCAGGATCCTGCTTGCTGTTCCACTACATTGATCCCTGACTTCTGGCTTGGCTGACTATCCGTTCCAGTTACTGAACTTAGGCTATGTTTTGTCTACATTTGTTATTTTTACTTTTATTATTAAACAAGTGTGATTTAACTGTACTTCTTTCCCGGCCTGATTTCATGGTTTCCGACAGTATGTAGGCAAAATCTCATTTTTACTTGTTATATACAGTGCTTCGAAAAAGTATTAATTTCCCTTCCACTTCACAATTATGTGCCACTTTGTGTTGGTCTATCCCATAAAATCCCAATAAAATACATTTACGTTTTTGGTTTGTAACATGACAAAATGTGGAAAATTTCAAGGGGTATGAATACTTTTTCAAGGCACTGTAGGTATGATATCCTAATCTGTTGACTCTGGAGTTAGCATTGCTTTATAAAAAAAATCAAAATTGGCAACAAAAAAATGTTAGCTCTGCCAATATCTGAAAAGGATCACAAGGCAGGGCCAATTTGTTGGGGTACCATTTGGGCCTCCAAGGAATCTCACGCACGTTTGCGCCTTTGTCCAGATCCCAAGCTGCCTGACTCTTGCACGGATGGAGGACAGACGGGGACTGTCCTGGGGAAACCCTAGACCCGTATAAAACACCCAGCCACCTCCTTTCATGTGTGATCTGTGCTCTGAGTCACTCCAGACTCCGGGGATGATTGTGTGGTGAATCAGAGATTGATAAATCATCTTTTATGTAGACGTGGGAGAAGATGTGATCTGTCCTGCATTGTGACATGTCTGCCTTTTATCACTTTGTTTTGGGTGTGGGAAGAATTGTATTTTTATTTTTTTACATGAAGGCATTTAGGTAACATTTTACTCCTGTGTCAGTGTATTACGGTTAAACCACATGACCCCGCTTCATAAGAATCACTGTTCCTCCGCAGGGCGTTGGCGATAAATAGAATAATACACCCTTCCCTGAAATGGGCTACCTGGAGATCACTCTCAGAATGTGCTTTATTTCTCACTTACTCTATTTCACTCGGATTCATCTAGTTACTTTATTACATATACACTAGTTGTCTTGTCTTTCCTCTCTATGTGTTTCTCCTCTCACCCCTTTCCTCCTTCCTCCCCTTTATTCTATCCTCTCTCCTCCTCCTTTCCCCTGTCCCCTCTCTTTCTCTCTTCTGTTTCCCCCCTCCCCTCTCCCTGTCCCCTCTCCCTGTCCCCTCTCCTTCTCCCCCCCTATCCCCTCTCCCTTTCCCCTCTCCTCTTTCTGTCCCCTCTCCTCTCTTCTGTCCCCCTTTTTCCCCCTCTCCTGATGTCCCCTGCCCTTTCCCTCTTCCCCCCTATCCCCTCTCCTTCTCTTCCTTTTTTCCCCTCTCCTCCTCCCCCTTTTCCCCTCTCCTTCTCTTCCCTTTTTCCCCTCTCCTCCTCCCCCTTTTCCCCCCCTCTCCTCCTCCCCCCTTTTCCCCCCTCTCCTCCTCCCCCTTTTCCCCCTCTCCTCCTCCCCCTTTTCCCTCTCCTTCTCTCCTTTCCCCTCTCCTGCTCCCCTCTCCCTTTTCCCCCACTCCTTCTCTCCCCTGTCCCCTCTCCTTCTCTGCCCTTTCCCCTCTCCCTTCTCCTTCTCTTCCCCGTCCCCTCCTTCTCTCCCTCTTCCCCCCCTCGCCTTCTCTCCATTTTCCCCTTCTCCTTCTCTCCATTTCCCCTTCTCCTTCTCTCCCTCTCCTTCCCTGCCCTTTCCCCTCTCCCCTGTCCCCTCTCCTTCTCTCCTTTTCTCCTCTCCTTCTCTCCCTTTTCCCTTGTCCTCCTTTCCTTCTCCCTCTTTTGCCCTCTCCTCTCCCCTTACCTTCTCTCCATTTCCCCTCACCTTCTCTCCCATTTCCCCCTCACCTTCTCTCCCATTTCCCCCTCTCCCTCTGTTCAGTGTCCCCTTTCCTTCTCTTTCCCGTCCCCTCCTTCTCTCCCTTCCCCCCCCTCGCCTTATCTCCATTTCCTCTTTTCTCCCTCTCCTTCTCTGCCTTTCCCCTCGCCTTCTCTCCCCTGTCCTCTTTCCTTCTCTTCCCCGTCCCCTCCTTCTATCCCTTTTCCCCCTCTCCTTCTCCCCTTTCCCCCCTCTCCTTCTCTCTCCTGTCCCCTCTATCTCTCCCCCTTTCCTTCTCTCCCCTCTCCTTCTCTACCCCTTCTACCCCCTCCTCTCTCCCCCTTCTACCCTCTCCTTCTTCCCCCTGTTCCCTCTCCTTCTATTCTCCTGTCCCCTCTTTCGCCTTTCCCCCTCTCCTTCTCTCTTCTGTCCCCCCCTCTCCCCCTTTTCCCCTCTCCTTCTCCGCCCTGTCCCCTCTCCTTCTCTCCCTTTCCCCTCTCCTCCTCTTCCCTGTCCCCTTACGTTCTCTTCACTGTCCTCCTCTTACCGTCCTCCTCTTCACCGTCCCCTCTTTCTCCCTCCTTTTCTCCCTTCTCCCCCTCTCACCTGTCCCCTCCTTCGCTCTCCCTTTTCCCCTCTCCTTCTCTTCCCTATCCCTTTTCCTTCTCTTCACCATCCCCCTGCTCTCTCTCCTGGCCCCTCTTTTTCTTCCCTGTCCCCCTTCCTTCTCTTCTTTTCCCCGTCCCTCTGCTTCCCTCCCTTTCCGCCCCCCCTCTACTTCTCTCCCCTCTTTCTTTCTTGTCCCTACTCTCCTCTTCTCTTTTATCGTTCTCGCTCTTCCTCCTTATTCTCTTCTCCCTCCTCTTTTTCTCTCTCTCCTCTCACTCTTCTCTCTCTCCCTTCTTCCCCCTTTTCCCCCTTCTCCTCTCTTCTGTCTCTTCTTTATTCCCATTTCTCCTTTTTTGCTCCTCTATTCTCTCCTCTAGTGTTCTTTTCATCTCCTTCACCCTCTCTTTATTCTGTTTTTCCCATCCTTTCCCCTTCTCCTCTCCCCATCCTTTCCCCTTCTCCTCTCCCAATACTTTCCCCATCTCCTCTCCCCATACTTTCCCCTTCTCCTCTCCCCATCCTTTCCCCTTCTCCTCCTCTCCTTTTTCTCTTCACCCCCAATCCCCTTCTACCCCCTGCTCATCATTTTTCTCCATCTTTAATGTCTATCTTTTCTATCTCCTCTCCAACTCTTTTATTTCCCTTTATCTCTTTCTCTCCCTTCTACACCCCCCCTCCTCTCCCATCCACCTCTCTCCAACTTCCTTAGCACTCTGTACAGCTGCCATATATATATATATATGGTGTGTCATAATGAATGCATTATGTACATTAATTACATATTTCATGTTAATTATTATCACAGATGAGTTTTCACAACATATGGATGCCATTTCCAGAGACAATTTGCTGCTAGGCAGTCACATCCGTCCATGAAACGCGTGTCGCAATCCATGCAAACATATGTCTCTGCGGCCCTAATATGACACTAAACATATGTACAGAATTGGATTCTGCTAGAACTGTTTAACTGCGATACAAACGGAGATCTCCAGAAATTCACAACGGCACGCATCCCGAGAAATCGCTCAAACCTGCGCCAATTAGGAACATTACAAGTCCTGCTAAATTCAATCCAGAATATCCAACCCCGCTAGCAGAGGGGTGCAAACCTCAGCCCGCCGTAAGAAAGCGCAAAAGGTTAGATCTGGTGTCAATATATTTTGGCTGTCCGGGTCCCCAATTTATCAAATCTTCAGCTTAAGTCATTAGCAGTTCAACCTAAGGCAAATTAATTGTCCAAAATTTAATTGTTTTCCATACAAATGGCGTGAACTTACACATAGAGTGTTGCAAAAAATTCTTTATTGGTCTCTAAACAATTTACACCCAATAGGGATTTTTTTTCTGCTGCATTCTCCCTTATATAAAATATATTTTTTCAAAAAATATAATAATTATTTTATTTAAAATATTATTTAGGTTACTAAAATATTTCAAAACACCATCAATATAACAATTGTAAAATGCATTCTTCACAAAAAAAAAAAAAAAAAATATAATAATAATAATAATATATATATATATATACACACATACATACATACATACATACATACATATATAATATATAGAAAAAAAATATTTTTGCACTTTTTATATTAAAAAATTTTCATTTTGCACATATATATATATATATATATATATATATTTTTTTTTTTTTTAATTAAAAAAAAAAGTTCAAAATGAAACATTTTTAATATAAAAAGTGCAAAAATAATATTTATTTCTTGTTAAATTATAAATAAAATGTCATCTATGTAACAAGTAAAAATGTGATTTTTTTTTTCTACATACTTTACCTGTAAAATCCATTTCTTGGAGTACATCACGGGACACAGAGCAGGCTATTAATTATACAGGTAAGTATGTAAGGAAAAAAATCCAATTAATAGCCTGCTCTGTGTCCCGTGATGTACTCCAAGAAATGGATTTTACAGGTAACATATGTAGAAAAAAAATACAATTTATAGCCTGCTCTGTGTCCCGTGATGTACTCCAAGAAATGGATTTTACAGGTAACATATGTAGAAAAAAAAATGCAATTTATAGCCTGCTTTGTGTCCCGTAATGTACTCCAAGTAATTAATTATACAGGTAAGTATGTAGAAAAAAAAATTCAATTAATTCCTTGGAGTACATCACGGGACACAAAGCAGGCTATAAATTGTATTTTTTCTACATACTTACCTGTAAAATCCATTTCTTGGAGTACATAATGGGACACACAGCAGGCTATAAACATAACTATCTGGGTTATGCGCCAGATAGTTATATTTATAGACTACTCTGTGTCCCGTGGTGTATAATTAAAAAAAACTAACACTTTTTTTTATTAAAAAAAAAAAAGTGAAAAATGAATATGCTTTTTTGATAAATCTAAAAATAAAATGTCATCTATATAACAAGTAAAATTTTTTTTTATATATACAAAAAAAAGTGCAAAATTATTTGCAAAAATAATTGCAAAAAAAGTGCAAAAATATTTATTTCTTGTTAAATTATAAATAAAATGTCATCTATATAACAAGTAAAAATTGGAGTTTTTTGGATACTTGCTGGTTAAAAAAAAAAAAAAAAAAATTATAGCCCGCTTTATGTCCCGTGAAAGGAATTTAAAGGAATTTATTATACAGCTAAGTATGTTGAAAAAAAATCCAATTCCTTGGAGTACATCATGGGACACAAAGCAGGTTATAGATTGTATTTTTTCTATTTTTCTACATACTTGTACCTGTAAAATTCATTTCTTGGAGTACATCATGGGACACACAGAAGGCTATAAACATAAGTATCTGGCTCATAACTCAAACAGTTATGTTTATAGCCTGCTCTGGGTCTCGTGATGTATGATAAGAAAAAAATAAACTTTTTTTTTTGTGCAAAATGAATATGCATTTTTGATAAATAAAATGTCATCTATATAACATGTAAAAGTGGCACATAATTGTGAAGTGGAAAATGATAAAGGAAAATGATAAATGATTTTCAAATTTTTTTGACAAATATCTGAAAAGTGCGGGTGGCATTTGTAACTAAAATCTAGTGGAACCAATTGCCTTCAGAAGTCACTTAATTAGTAAATAGAGTCCACCTGTGTGTAATTGTCAGAAACCGTGAATCAGACTGAGACAGAAGTACAGACAGAAATCACACTTGTTTAATAATAAAAAAAGGTAAACAGAGTAAACGTAGTCAAAACATAGCCAGAGTTCAGGAACCGGAACGGATGGTCAGACAAGCCAAAACGTCAGGGAGCCAGAGAACAGCGTAATAGAACAGCAAGCAGGATCTGGAGCCAGAAGGAACGTCAGCCAAGTAAGTCTTTAACAGGAACACAGGAGAGCGTCTCTAGAGATGTGACCAAAGGTGAAGGCAGAGATCATCCGGACTGGATAGCTTAAGTAGGCAGGACTGACGAGCAGGATATCATCAACAGGTGAGTCACTGTGGAGAGATAGGAGCTGGCAATTAGCCAACAGCTGAGCAGCCAGCTCAGAAAAGGAAGGGCTGAGCCCAACCCTGACAGTAATTTAATTTCAGTATAAATACAGCTGTTCTGTGAAGCCCTCATTGGTTTGTTAGAGAACCTTAGTAAACAAACAGCATCATGAAGGCCAAGGAACACAATAGACAGGTCAGGGATAAAGTTGTGGAGAAGTTTAAAGTAGGGTTAGGTTATATAAAAAATATCCCAAGCTTTGAACATCTCACGGAGCTCTGTTCAATCCATCATCCGAAAATGGAAAGAGTATGGCACAACTGCAAACCTACCAAGACATGGCCGTCCACCTAAACTGACCGGCCGGGCAAGGAGAACATTCATCAGAGAAGAGCCAAGAGGTCCATGGTAACTCTGGAGGAGCTGCAGAGATCCACATCTCAGGTGGGAGAATCTGTCCACAGGACAACTATTAGTCGTGTTCTCCACAAATCTGCCCTTTATGGAAGAGTGACAAGAAGAAAGACATTGGTGAAAGAAAGTCATAAGAAGTCCTGTTTGTAGTTTGTGAGAAGCCATGTGGGGGACACAGCAAACGTGGAAGAAGGTGATCTGGTCAGATGAGACCAAAATTGGACTTTTTGGCCTAAAAGCAAAACGCTATGTGTGGGGGAAAATTAACACTGCACATCACCCTGAACACACCATCCCCACCGTGAAACATGGTGGTGGCAGCATCATGTTGTGGGGATGCTTTTCTTCAGCAGGACAGGGAATCTGGTCAGAGTTGCTGGGAAGTTGTATGTGTCAGGGCTGGGCTCAGCTCTCCCTTCTCAGTGATCAGCTGTTGGGTAATTGCCAGCACTCATCGTTCCACAGTGGCTCACCTGGTGTTCATTTCCTACTCTTCAGTCCAGCCCACAGCCATCCCCTTTGCCCTAAACTGCCTGGCTCATTCATTCAGCGCCTTCGCCTTGGTCAACATATCTAGAGACATATCTAGAGACTCTCTGCTCTGTTTTTGTTGAAGACTTGCCTGACTGATGTCCCTTCTGGTTCCTGATCCTGTCTGCTACCTCTGGCTTCCTGATATCATGGCTTGTTCTGACTATCTGATTTGGCTACTAAACCCTGGCTATGTTTTGAATATGTTTACTATTTGTACTATTTTTACCACTTTATTAAAAGGTGTGATTTTTTTACTGCATTTTCTGTCTCAGTCTGTTTCATGGTTCCTGACAGGATGGAGCCAAATACAGGACAATCTTAGAAGAAAACCTGTTAGAGTCTGCAAAAGACTTGAGACTGGGGCGGAGGTTCACCTTCCAGCAGGACAACGACCCGAAACATCCAGCCAGAGCTACAATGGAATGGTTTAGATCAAAGCATATTCATGTGTTAGAATGGCCCAGTCACAGTCCAGACCTAAATCACATTGAGAATCTGTGGCAAGACTTGAAAATTGCTGTTCACAGACGCTCTCCATCCAATCTGACAGAGCTTGAGATATTTTGCAGAGAAGAATTGGCAAAAATGTCCCTGTCTAGATGTGCAAAGCTGGTAGAGACATCCCCAAAAAGACTTGCAGCTGTAATTGCAGAGAAAGGGGGTTCTACAAAGTATTGACTCCGGGGACGCTATACAAAATGCCTCCCCACACACACACACACACACACACACACACACACACACTTTTAACATATTTATTTGTATCATTTATCATTTTCCTTCCACTTCACAATTATGCCCCACTTTGTGTTGGTCTATCACATAAAATCCCACTAAAATACATTTACGTTTTTGGTTGTAACATGACAAAATATGGAAAATTTCAAGGGGTATGAATACTTTTTCAAGACACTGTAATTATTGGAGGACATTAAATCATGCTTTGGTCTTTAAGTATACCAAGAATCAAAACTTTAGGTTTTTGAGTATAATACAAGCCACTGTCTATTTTTTTTCTCTGTCTCCCCATTAGTGAAATTTATTTTCATGTTCTGTCTTGTAGACACAACAGGAAGTGAAAAGAATTATCTCCAGAGGGAAGGAAATCCGTTGTCACCAGAACAGAAATTTCCCCACTGGAAGATTTCCACTTTACCCCTCATCTGGGGACCACCATAGCAAATTTCCACACTGGAAAATTTCCATTCTACCTATCTTCTGGGGTCCACCAGAAGAAATATCCCCATTGGAAGATTTCCATTCTACCCATCTTCTGCAGACCACCAGAACAAATATCCCCATTGGAAGATTTCCATTCTACCCATTTTTTGGGGACCACCAGAAGAAATATCCCCATTGGAAGATTTCCATTTTACTCATCTTCTGGGGACCACCAGAACAAATATCCCTATTGGAAGATTTACACTCTACCCATCTTCTGGGGACCACCAGAACAAATATCCCCATTGGAAGATTTCCATTCTACCCATCTTCTGGGGACCACCAGAACAAATATCCCCATTGGAAGATTTCCATTCTACCCATCTTCTGGGGACCACCAGAACAAATATCCCCATTGGAAGATTTCCATTCTACCCATCTTCTGGGGCCGACCAGAACAAATATCCCCATTGGAAGATTTCCATTCTACCCATCTTCTGGGGCCGACCAGAACAAATATCCCCATTGGAAGATTTCCATTCTATCCATCTTCTGGGGCCGACCAGAACAAATATCCCCATTGGAAGATTTACACTCTACCCATCTTCTGGGGACCACCAGAACAAATATCCCCATTGGAAGATTTCCATTCTACCCATCTTCTGAGGACCACCAGAACAAATATCCCCATTGGAAGATTTCCATTCTACCCATCTTCTGGGGCCGACCAGAACAAATATCCCCATTGGAAGATTTCCATTCTACCCATCTTCTGGGGCCGACCAGAACAAATATCCCCATTGGAAGATTTACACTCTACCCATCTTCTGGGGACCACCAGAACAAATATCCCCATTGGAAGATTTCCATTCTACCCATCTTCTGCAGACCACCAGAACAAATATCCCCATTGGAAGATTTCCATTCTATCCATCTTCTTGGGCCGACCAGAACAGATATCCCCATTGGAAGATTTACACTCTACCCATCTTCTGAGGACCACCAGAACAAATATCCCCATTGGAAGATTTCCACGCTACCCCTCTTACGGGGACAACTCAAAATTTGGGATTTTTCTTTGACTTGTAGTACTGATGACGATGGTCACCAGAATGAATACAGAGGTTGAAAAATACCAGACATGGACTTCGTCCAAAAAAAAAAAAAAAAAAAAAAAATCCCTACTGTCCTATAATGGAAATTTCCATTGGTCCTCCATGCTCCAAGTGGTGGCAGTGTGGGCTCCAGAAGTAGATCGTTAACAGGACCATTTGAATTTTCAGTTTACAGGCGGGGGGAGGGCATGGGTCTTGCCCAGAAGACTGAAGAAATTTTACAAACATTTGAGAACCTAATTAGCTCATATGAGATTATTTGCGACCTATCTATCCTCCAAAACCCAACCTACCCGCTGCGATATCTACATACATGGCCACAGTTATATTTTCTCCTGCTTATCATGCCGGAAAGCAGTTATGCTTCACTGTCCTTTCAGGATCCGTTCACACTAGTGCGACTCCAAAGGTGCGCAGTTTCCAGTGTGACCTTCATGCGACTTTAAACACTCAGGTTTGTCATGCGATTTTATGTGTCCAAAGTCCCATGACAAGGCGCACCCATGTGAAAGGAGCCTCAATGCACCAGTCTGCCCAGACTGATTGAACAGGACAGACATTGTATGGGGTTACCTGACTGCATTGACTGCATCTCATCAGTCTTTTGCCCTGATGTCAATCTCGCTAGCGTAACTTGGGGTCCATTTACATTCTTGTGGTGCATTAAGAAGTTGCGTTGCACATTACTGCGCATTGCGTTATCTGGCATCCTATTAAAATCAATGGGCTGACATTGCACCAAAACTGGGCGTGTCACAAAGTTTGTAACGCCGCACATATTGCCATGCGCTGTGGATTGGTGCAATGTTACATTATGCTGAATTCACAGGAGGTGGCAAAGGGGTGGTAAAAACACGCAGCTGATCCACGTTTTTAACTCCCACCAACCGTCTACCTGCGTGTCAATATGGTGGATGCTCAGGGCCATACACTATGCCAAATTCATAAATGCTTAGTTCCTCGGTGCAGCAAATTTAACACCTTGGCAGGAGGTGGGGCTTGCTAAACATGCCCATTGAAGTCAGTGACACCCCCACTAGTTGCCACGTGGGATCGCTTTTCCCAGTGTCACGTGCCAAAAACAGGCCTATTGAAGTCGATGGTACTGCGTTGATTGCTGAGTGGTAGCGCAATCCCCCATGCCACATGCCAAAACAGACCTATTGAAGTAAATGGCTCCCCACCAGTTGCCATGTGGTATCGCAATCCCCAGTGTCGCATGCCAACACAGACCTATTGAAGTCAATGGCACCCCACTAGTTGCCGCATGGTATTGCATACCAATACAGGTCTATTAAAGTCAATGGCACCCAATCAGTTGCCGGAAGGTAGCGCAATCCCCAGTGTCGCATTCCAAAAAAAGCCTATTAATGGCACCCCACTAGTTGCCGCATGGTATCGCATGCCAAAACAGGAGTATTGAAATCAATGGCTCCCCACCAGTTGCAAGAAAGTATCGCAATCCCCAGTGTCACATGCCAAAACAGGCCTAATAAAGTCAATGGCGCCCCACTAGTTGCCGCATGGTATTGCATACCAAAACAGGTCTATTAAAGTCAATGGCACCCAATCAGTTGCCGGAAGGTAGCGCAATCCCCAGTGTTGCATGCCAAAACAGGCCTATTGAAGTCAATGGCATCCCACCAGTTGCCGCGCGGTAACGCAATCCCCAGTGTCACATGCCAAAACAGGCCTATTGAAGTCAATGGCTCCCCACCAGTTGCCGCGCGGTAACGCAATCCCCAGTGTCGCATTCCAAAAAAAGCCTATTAATGGCACCCCACTAGTTGCCGCATGGTATTGCATGCCAAAACAGGCCTATTGAAGTCAATGGCACCCCACCAGTTGTTGGAAGGTATCGCAATCCCCAGTGTCGCATTCCAAAAAAAGCCTATTAATGGCACCCCACTAGTTGCCGCATGGTTTCGCATGCCAAAACAGGCCTATTGAAATCAATGGCTCTACACCAGTTGCGAGAAAGTATCGCAATCCCCAGTGTCACATGCCAAAACTGGCCTATTAAAGTCAATGGCATCCAACCAGTTGCCGTGTGGTATCTCAATCCCCAGTGTTGCATGCCAAAACAGGCCTATTGAAGTGAATGGCACCCAACTAGTTGCCAGAAAGTAGCGCAATCCCCAGTGTCTCATGCGAAAACAGACCTATTGAAGTCAATGGCATCCAACCAGTTTCCTGAAGGTATCTCAATCCCCAGTGTCGCATGCCAAAACAGGCCTATTGAAGTGAATGGCACCCAACCAGTTGCCGGAAGGTAGCGCAATCCCCAGTGTCACATGCCAAAACAGGCCTATTGAAGTCAATGGCATCCAACCAGTTGCCACGTGGTATCGCAATCCCCAGGGGTCGCATGCCAAAACCGGCCTATTGAAGTCAATGGCACCACGTCGATTACCACGCATTATTCCTTTTGGATTTTGCAATGCAATAAAAAATAAACCCATTCAGAAAGTGGCAGTTTCACCTCCTGAACATCGAAACTTAGTGAATTTCACCGCGATACGGCAACGCACATTTCTGCGCGATAACACGCTCATTACCACAACGCATAATGTAAATGGTCCAATAATGGGCGTGTCATGTGATGGAATTCCAGGTGACTGTAATGAGGATTTCGGAGACGGAAGGGTGCGAGAATTGAGCACTTAGCGAGGACAAAGTCCAGCAGGTAGCCTATAATTTACGGCCAATTGGCCTTCATTAATAACAGAAACAAGTTGGTCTTTGTTGGAAGCGTGTGTGAAGTCGCAGGTCCTGAGATGAGATGAGAGGGTGGGGGGGGGAGGTAATTATCACTTTCGGACGGTCCCTTGAAAATCCCCCAAAAGATTAGCAGAGCATTAGAGCCTCGGCTACTGTGTAATATAAAAGGACAGGTGTCCTCCCGGGACGGGCCGCACCCAGGACTAAAACTTTAATTGTACAAGTGACAGTTCGTGTCCCGAGATCTGGGCCCTGTAATAATGAGATTAGAGGATTCCGAGAGCGAGGGGAGAGGAGACAACCAAGGTGGTCGTTTAAAGGGAGACTCCAGAACTTTCCTGGAGAAAGAGGAAAACAAACGTTTGATGGCCATGGTGTGTTCAGAGTATTTCAGGAGAGGAGAGTTATAGAGGAAGGAGCAGAGTCCTCCAGCCAGCAGTGCAGAGTATTTCAGGAGAGGAGAGTTATAGAGGAAGGAGCAGAGTCCTCTAGCAGTGCAGAGTATTTCAGGAGAGGAGAGTTATAGAGGAAGGAGCAGAGTCCTCCAGCAGAGCAGAGTATTTCAGGAGAGGAGAGTTATAGAGGAAGGAGCAGAGTCCCCCAGCAGTACAGAGTATTTCAGGAGAGGAGAGTTATAGAGGAAGGAGCAGAGTCCCCCAGCAGTGCAGAGTATTTCAAGAGAAGAGAGTTATAGAGGAAGGAGCAGAGTCCTCCAGCAGTGCAGAGTATTTCAGGAGAGGAGAGTTATAGAGGAAGGAGCAGAGTCCTCCAGCAATGCAGAGTATTTCAGGAGAGGAGAGTTATAGAGGAAGGAGCAGAGTCCTCCAGCAGAGCAGAGTATTTCAGGAGAGGAGAGTTATAGAGGAAGGAGCAGAGTCCTCCAGCAGAGTATTTCAGGAGATGAGAGTTATAGAGGAAGGAGCAGAGTCCTCCAGCAGAGTATTTCAGGAGATGAGAGTTATAGAGGAAGGAGCAGAGTCATCCAGCAGTGCAGAGTATTTCAGGAGAGGAGAGTTATAGAGGAAGGAGCAGAGTCCTCCAGCAGCGCAGAGTATTTCAGGAGAGGAGAGTTATAGAGGAAGGAGCAGAGTCCTCCAGCAGAGCAGAGTATTTCAGGAGAGGAGAGTTATAGAGGAAGGAGCAGAGTCCTCCAGCAGAGCAGAGTATTTCAGGAGAGGAGAGTTATAGAGGAAGGAGCAGAGTCCTCCAGCAGAGCAGAGTATTTCAGGAGAGGAGAGTTATAGAGGAAGGGGCAGAGTCCTCCAGCAGAGCAGAGTATTTCAGGAGAGGAGAGTTATAGAGGAAGGAGCAGAGTCCTCCAGCAGAGCAGAGTATTTCAGGAGAGGAGAGTTATAGAGGAAGGAGCAGAGTCCTCCAGCAGAGCAGAGTATTTCAGGAGAGGAGAGTTATAGAGGAAGGAGCAGAGTCCTCCAGCAGAGTATTTCAGGAGAGGAGAGTTATAGAGGAAGGAGCAGAGTCCTCCAGCAGAATATTTCAGGAGAGGAGAGTTATAGAGGAAGGAGCAGAGTCCTCCAGCAGTGCAGAGTATTTCAGGAGAGGAGAGTTATAGAGGAAGGAGCAGAGTCCTCCAGCAGAGTATTTCAGGAGAGGAGAGTTATAGACGAAGGAGCAGAGTCCTCCAGCAGAGCAGAGTATTTCAGGAGAGGAGAGTTATAGAGGAAGGAGCAGAGTCCTCCAGCAGAGCAGAGTATTTCAGGAGAGGAGAGTTATAGAGGAAGGAGCAGAGTCCTCCAGCAGAGTATTTCAGGAGAGGAGAGTTATAGACGAAGGAGCAGAGTCCTCCAGCAGAGCAGAGTATTTCAGGAGAGGAGAGTTATAGAGGAAGGAGCAGAGTCCTCCAGCAGAGCAGAGTATTTCAGGAGAGGAGAGTTATAGAGGAAGGAGCAGAGTCCTCCAGCAGAGCAGAGTATTTCAGGAGAGGAGAGTTATAGAGGAAGGAGCAGAGTCCTCCAGCAGTGCAGAGTATTTCAGGAGAGGAGAAGAGTTCTGACAATGATAGATGAGTGATCCTGATTTCCCGGAGTCTCTTCGCTGACAACATGTGCTCCTCATCTAATCTTTACGATCCTCCTCTGATGCCCATTACCAGGACATTTGAAAGCCATTACGGGGGATATTTTGGAGACAGAGCGGGCACAGTTTGGGAACATCCCGCGTCACATTGTGTGCTTTCCATTTTAATTGGTCCGCATAACGTATCTGCAGATCTTTACAGAGTCATTACCGTCTACAGACGAGGGGAAGACTCTTCTTTCTAATTGCTTGAGCTGTTTGAAAGCTTTGTGCCAGATGACGAGGCGTCCAACAATGGGGACAACTGGGGGGGCAAAATGTTGAATGTGTATCTTCTCACTCTGCTACTTTGTTACAATATTTTATACTTTCTTGTACAACATTTTTTTTAGGAATGACACAAAATACATCCTTGTAGTGGGGCCCCCGCACTGCAAGGGTTAAAGGCTGATTAAAAGTTTTTTTTTTTTTTTTTGGAGATGCCACCTGTATAGGCGCACTTCCAGGGCTGTCTCTGTCCATAGACACGCATAGCACAGCTCAGCCATAACCCCGCCCCCTCATTTCAGGATTTGACTAGAGTTGTGCAGAATTAAAATTTGTTTCGTTTTGTTTTGATTTGTTATTTACATAAATTTGTTTAGTTACATAAAAAAAAAAAAAAAAAAAAAAAGTTACAAAAAAAATCTATTCTATCCCTTTATCTATTCTATTCCTTTATTTTCTTATTTTCTGTTCTATTTTTTTCTCTTTGGAAATTGGAAAAATGTTCGAATTCAAAAAGTTTAATTTCAATTCGATTCGAAAATAATTTTGAAAAGTATTCGAAAAACGATTCGAATTCGAATTTTGTCCGAATTTTTTTTTCGTTATTTCGGATTTGTTTCGATTCGGTACTTTTCTAATTCGGAATTTTGGATACATCAGGATAAAACAATAGTTTTTGCATTCGAAAAGTTTTTGAATAGCCAAAGAGAATAAAATAGAATAGAAAATAAATGGATGGAATAGAAAGAAAAAAAAATGATATTCTATCCCTTTATTTTTTATTCCATTATATTCTGTTTGGAAATTCGAAAAATTAAAAAATGAAAAATTTGAATATAAAAACTGTTCGAATTTCATCCAAACTATTAATAAAATTATTTTTTGCACTATAAACAAAAGAAGAAGAAGAAGAGCGACAATTTTGGAAAAAAAAAAAATAATAATAATATCTTTTACTTTTTGCTATAATAAATATCCCACATTTTTTATCAAAAAAAAATGTTTTTCCTCAGTTTAGGCAGATATGTATTCTTCTACACATTTTTGGTAAAAAAAAAAAAAAAAGGCGTATATTGATTGGTTTGCGCAAAAGTTATAGCGTCTACAAAATAGGGGATAGATTTATGGCATTTTTATTATTATTTTTTTTTTACTAGTAATGGCAGCGATCTGCGATTTTTATTGGGACTGCGACATTGTGACAGACACATCGGACACTTTTGACAATTATACAGTGATCAGTGCTATAAAAATGCACTGATTACTGTGTAAATGTCACTGGCAGTGAAGGGGTTAACACTAGGGGGCGATCAAGGGGTTAACTGTGTTCCCTGGGAGGTGTTTCTAAATGTGGGTGGGGGGGGGGGGACTGTCTAGGAGGAGAGAGAAACCGGTGTTCCTACTTACTAGGAACACACGATCTGTCTCCTCTCCCCTGAAAGAACCGGAATTTGTGTGTCACGAGCGATTGCGGGAGCCTGGTGGTCATCACGCCCGTCGTGCACTCGCATCGGCTCTGGGCACACGCTGCGGGCGCGTGCCCCTATTGGCCAAAAGGTGAAGGGATGTCGTTTCGACCAGCCGTTTTGCGGCAGTAAAACTGCGGCGGCTGGTCGGCAAGTGGTTTTTTCAATGGGCAACTGTGGTGGAGACAAATGAGGTTCCCAACTACATCCCCGACCCACAAAACAGCCGATATTGACCTTTTTTAGGTGAAGAGGTCACGGCGGTGGTCCGGTGAGTCGGCCTTTCTCTCACCTCCACCGGGTGATTTCTGTGAAGGTCTTTCCATTGGCGACGGTGTAACGATTGAAGTCGTATCACAATCAATTTATGGACTTTAGTTTTTGATGAAATGGTCACTATATTGTCTATTTTCACTTATGTCATGAATTTTCTATGTATTGATTAGCACTTTGCACTTTAACATTGTTGCAGCTAGAGTTGATCGGGTTTATAGCGCCCCCTACAATCATTTATTCTTTATCAGTTCAAGGCAGCACTTTGCACTTTTTAAGGGGAGCCGCTTTAACACACGAGTTCAAAAATCATCGCTCAGTTTATTTTTATGAACCCATAGTGCGAGGTTCTTTTCTCACTTCCTACCTTCTGTTATAGGGTGACAACTGTCTCCCAGGTGCGCTCCTTGTAGTGCCACCCTGTCATACACTCCCCTGGTGGAGACAAGTGGTAGTGGTGGCATGCAGGCGTGGTCCACTGTCACCATCCAGAAGCCATTCCAATGATGTGCGGTGGATGGAGGAACGAGTGCATGTGGACAGGAGGTGGCTGAAAGAGACAGCAGGAGATCAGCAGCATGGATGTCAGGAAAAAAAGGGGGTTCCCACCATCCCTGTGCTGAGTTCCCGGGTCTGTACACCCGCTGTGCCCATTATGAGGGGTTCCCACCATCCCTGTGCTGAGGTCCCGGGTCTGTACACCCGCTGTGCCCATTATGAGGGGTTCTCACCATCCCTGTGCTGAGGTCCCGGGTCTCAATGAGCCTTGGCTACCCATGACCCTTCCCGACCTCTGCATATCTGGAACACCCCACAAGAGCTGCAGTTTTGGAGTCGCTCTGACCCGGTCATCCAACCATTACAATTTGGCCCTTGTCAAAGCATCTCAAATCTTTACACTTGTCCATGTTTTTCTGCTTTCGAACACATCATCTTCAGGGACAACATGTTTACTTGCTGCCTTATATATCCCACCCACTTTCAGATGCCATTGTAATGAGATAATTGATGATAGTCACTTTACCAGTCAGTGGTCATAATGTTATGGTTAATCATTATATACACTATATTACCAAAAAGTATTGGGACGCCTGCAAACATGAACTCTAATGGAATCCCAGTCTTAGTCCGTAGGGTTCAATATTGAGTTGGCCCACCCTTTGCAGCTATAACAGCTTCAACTCTTCTGGGAAGGCCGTCCACAAGGTTTAGGAGTGTGTCTATGGAGATGTTTGACCATTCTTCCAGAAGCGCTTTGGTGAGGTCAGGCGCTGATTTTGGACGAGAAGGTCTGGCTCGCAGTCTCCGCTCTAATTCATCCCAAAGGTGTTCTATCGGGTTGAGGTCAGGACTCTGTGCAGGCCAGTCAAGTTCCTCCACCCCAAACTGGCTCATCCATGTCTTTATGGACCTGGCTTTGTGCACTGGTCCAAATCATTTGGTGGAGGGGGGATTATGGTGTGGGGGTTGTTTTTCAGGGGTTGGACTTGGCCCCTTAGTTCCAGTGAAGGGAACTCTTAAGGCGTCAGCATACCAAGACATTTTGGACAATTTCATGCTCCCAACTTTGTGGGAACAGTTTGGGGACGGCCCCTTCCTGTTCCAACATGACTGCCCACCAGTGCACAAAGCAAGGTGATGATGATGATGATCCCGCTGAGCAAGTGGATCGCGGTCCACCCCGTGTGAAAGGGGCCTAAAAGCACAACTTTGATTTTCGCACACCAGCTCCAATGCTTGCAATCACAATATTATGCTGGATCGGTTCACACTGATACGGTGCGGGATTGGCAGCGATTCCTGTGCATCGCACTCCATTCATGCGAACCACTGCGGGTGTCAATGTTAAGTTAACGACACCCCAAAAACAGGCCACAAAACGCAGTGCGATTGGCAGAATCGGATCGCATGGGTGTGAAAACCCAATGCGATCTGATTCCAATGAGGAAAACAAAAAAAGGTGCATACCCCTTTTGCATGCGGTGAAGTGCAATTTGAGCAATACGAAATGAGTCATACAGCACTGCAAATTAAAAAAAAAAAACAAAAACGTGCATGTGACAGGAATACGGTGTGAGGCCGGGTTCACACCTATGCAGGTTGCAGTTTGCATTTTTTAATACACGTTTTTGATCCATTGAGGTCTAAGCAACCAAAAAAAAACAGAAAAAAGTCCCTGGCCCTTTCCATAAAATGCACAGATGTGAACGTGACCCATAGGAAACCATGTTATATGGACTGTAGCGCGTTTCTGCAAAAACTAAAATCGCACTAAAAAAAAAAAAAAAAAAATATGCATAGGTGTGAACCAGGCCTGATTCCTGTCCTTATCCCATGAGACTTCCAGCAGCGCATCAGTGGGAACTGAGACTGAGACAGAACTTTCATTGCAGAGATGGACTTGAAACAAAGTATCCCCGGGAAAAGTATCTTTGGAAAATAAAAATAAAAATATCCTTGGAAAATGAACAAAATGTATACATGGAAAACAAAGTATCCTTAGAAAATAAACAAAGAATCTTCAGAAAATATATACATGAAAAAAAAAAAGTATCCCTGGAAAAGAAACAAAAGTATCCTTTTAAAATAAACAAAATATCTCAAGAATATGAAAAAAAAAGTATCCTTGGGGAAAAAAAAACAAAATATATACATTGAAAATTAAGTAGGTATACGTGGAAAATAAACAAAGTATCCCTAGAAAATAAGTCCTTATGCACACGGATGTTTTTACAGTTGCTTTTTTGAGCTTTTTTTGCAGCTTAAAAAGGCCTGTCTATGTTAGTCTATGGCTTCATGCCCACCTAGGCGTTTTTGAGCTGCAAGTGGCATAGGCGTTTTTAAGCTGTAAAAAGAACCCAGGACCAGTGGGTTCTGAGAGACGTTTTTCAGCTGTAAAAATGCTCTAACGCTCAAAAACGCTAAAAAACGCTCAAAAACGTCACACCAACGTTTTTTAGCGTTTATGATCCATTGAAAAAAAAAAAAAATTTGAAAAAAAAAAAACGCTCAAAAACGCTAACGCTGAAAAACGCTCAAAAACGCTAAAAAACGCTATTGCAAAAACGCTGAAAAAAGCTGAAAAAAGTTTAAAAAAATCACTGCAAAGATACTGGCGTTTTCATAACGTTTTTTTAACAGCCTGTGTGCATGAGGGCTAAAAATAAAAAGTATCCTTGGAAAATGAACAAAATATACACATGGAAAATTAAGAAAATATACATGGAAAATAAACAAAGTATTAAAGTATCCTTAGAAAAGAAACTAAATTATCCTTTTAAAATTAACAAAAATATATACATGGAAAATAAAGAAAGTATACTTGGAAAATAAACAAGGAATCCTCGGAAAACAAAGTATCCCTGGAAAATAAAAATAAAAATGATATATTCCATGTATATATTATAATATATACATGGAAAATAAACAAATTATATACATTCAAAATAAACATGGAATCCTTGGAAAATAAACAAAATATATACACATGGAAAATAAAGAAAGTATACTTGGATAATAAAGTATGCATGGAAAAATACAACAATGTATCATTTATGAAAGTGAACAGGAATGTTACTGTTATCCTCATCAGATTTAAAGGGCCCATCGAAACTATTGCAATTGAAATCAATAAATGTTAAATTGCATGTGTTCCCATCATATAACGGCCCTGTACATCTCTTCACTGCTGTGCATTTGGAAATGACAACACGCCCATAGTGTTCAGTTTTACTATACTGGGCGGCCAACAGAATTCAATGGCGGGGCATGTAACATGCGTTTTGATGTGTTGGCGACAAATACTAACAAGCCGGGATCAACAGCCGATAGCTCTGTCCACTCCGAATCCCAAAACACATTGGAAATGCCCGTCAGTAAGGCCTGATTCACACCTACCCTGTTTCCCCCGAAAATAAGACCTAGCGTGATTGTCGGTGATGGCCGCAATATAAGCCCCACCCCCCCAAATAAGCCCTAGTTAAAGTCCTTGTAGGTCTTATTTTCAGGGAAGGGCTTATTTTCGGGGAAACAGGGTATTGCATTTTAAGCGCTTTTTGCATTTTGCAGGTTTGCACTACAGCCCATCCAACATGGTTTCCTATGGAACACGTTCCGTAGAGCAAATCTGCAAAATGCAAAAAGCACTAAAAATGCCATAGGTGTGAATCAGGCCTTACGCCTGGCAACGCACAGAAGAAACGCACATCGGCACAAGCCTAACACTGCGAATAAACGAACCTCTGCGCACATACATGGATCTAAATGGGCTCGAAGAATTCTGGCATTGTCCAACATTGGCAGCCAACACCCGTCCGGACCTGCCCAATGAATAGGAGAAAGGGGCCCGCCAGTACTCTGTATTTTATATCTTGTCGGGGGGGGGGGGGATCCAGGCCAGGGGCATCATTACTATGTGTTCTGATAATAATACAGGACAACGTTTCCATCACAGATACAAATCCCCATCATTACCATTCTCTGTCACACATGAATAGTCCCAGCAGAGGATCACAATGGAGGATTGTGGGGGGGGGGGGGGTTCTTTATAAAGCAGCACAGGTGCATTGTGGGCGGGGGGGTCATGTAATACAGATTTCCCCGTAGCGCAGGTGATGTGCGTTATTGTGACACAGAAGTGCTAATTATTTATTTCTATCAGACGTTGTTACATTGTATCTCCTCCAACAGCTAATTACTGCATTATCTACACAGAGGTTAATTAGCTCCAGCTGTGCTGCTACCTGGAAAGAAGGAAAGTCTCACCTGCTGGGGCTCAGACCACATTCACAAAGGGCACTTGTGGTTGGGGGAATAGTAAAAACATGGGGGGGGGGGCGAGGGGGAGTTGAGCCACATTTTTACCACACCCCCCAACTTCTACCCCTTAACCTACTGCCGCCTATGTAACTTATATGTTCATCAACAAAAAAAGGGTGGACTTTAATGTCTCCACGCCGCACGTCTGCGCTCCCGGCACAGAGGCTGAGCTGTTAGCCTCCCCGTTCCCATTGGAGTGATTTGTCATGTGATTTGACGGGTCGCATCCTATGGCGCCGTTCAAATGGACGCAAAGCCGACTTTGTGGTGCCGCATCGATTTGAAAAATTAGAAAATGCACTACTTTTGCTGAATTTGGGTGCGACTTCAATAGACATTTGTGCACGAAGCCTCACAGATGTCTTCAAAGTCGTCCCCGAAGTCGCACGGAGAGATAATCGCGCGATTTCAAAGCCGCACTCAATGTGAACGGGGATTAGAGACAGCTCTCAGTCCCCGCGAATGAATGGGAGGGGGTCATGTGACCACCGTGACAGCCAAATAAATCACATGATCACTGATCCTTCCTGCCCCCCCCCCCCAGGCATTCAGAACTTTTGAGGGAGGGGTTAAGCTGCAAAGACAGTAGATGGGGGGTGTACACATGACGCAGCAAAAATGATCCCCTCCCTTCCCCTGAATGGGGCCGTACCGCGACCACCCTGCAACCACGTGTACTCAATTGTAATGCCTCCTCCCCACCTGTCACACTTCCTCTGAAGAGCCATCCACTGCAGATCACTCTTCAGAGGCTGACATCAGTGTAAACAAGCCCTCCAGTTTAGTTTACACTTGCAATCAGGGGGTTGTAAAGACAGGCAGTGGATCGACACATTTAACAGTGTGTGTGTGTGTGTGTGGGGGGGGGGGGTAGTAGAGTACACATGCCCCCCCTCCCCCTGCGACTGAGCTATAGTTGAATGACAGCTACAGCATGGTGATCTAGTTCTGGGAGGGCGTCTATTGACGTTCTTTTCTCACACTGTCACAGCGGGAGGAGAGAAGAAGAGCCGGTAGGCTGCCAGTGTGAAAGGGGACAGTTCCACTGATAATCAGGGCCTTGATGATCATTGCAGCCCCAGCAGTGCCCATCAATGCTGCCAATCAATGCCTCCTTATCAGTGCCACCTATCAGTGCCCATCAGTGCCGCCTATCAGTGCAGCTTCATCAGTGCCCACCAGTGCTGCCAATCAGTGCCTATCAGTGCTGTCAATTAGTGCCCATCAGTGCTGTCAATTAGTGCCCATCAGTGCTGCCAATCAGTGCTGTCAATCAGTGCCTCCTTATCAGTGCCGGCTATCAGTGCTGCCTATAAGTGCAGCTTCAGCCTATCAGTGCCTCCTCATCAGTGTCACCTATTAGTGCAGCTTCATCAGTGCCCACCAGTTCTGCCAGTGCCAATCAGTGCCCATCAGTGCTGCCAATCAGCACCTCCTCATCAGTGCCACCTATCAGTGCAGCTTCATCAGTGCCCACCAGTGCTGCCAATCAGTGCCTATCAGTGCTACTAATCAGTGCTGTCTATCAGTGCAAATCAGTGCCTCCTCATCAGTTCAACCTATCAGTGCCCATCAGTATCGCCTATCAGTGCCACCTCTCAGTGCCCATCAGTGTCGCCTATCAGTGCTGCCCATCAGTGCTACCAATCAGTGACCATCAGTGCTGTCTATCAGTGCCAATCAGTGCCTCATCAGTGCAACCTATCAGTGCCCATCAGTATCGCCTATCAGTGCCCATCAGTGTCACCTATCAGTGCCACCAATCAGTGGCCATCAGTGCTGTCTATCAGTGCCACCTCATCAGTACCACCTATCAGTGCCCATCAATGTTGCCTACCAGCGCTGCCCATCAGTACCACCTCACTGGCACTGATTTGCACTGATAGACAGCACGTGTTGCTTCATCCTCTGCCCCATTGATCACACATGTGGCACTTGGACGAATCATATCTCAGGGTCTGATGAGGAAGCCGCAGCTGTTCACTATGAAGAAGAGACAAGAACGGTATGCATCGGCTGGGGTGGGACAAATTTAGATGGGGGGGGGCATCCGATTTTAGTCTTGCCTAGAGCAGCGCAAAACCAAAACATACCACTGGCTGTGATACAAGACAAGAAACAGGCAGTGAGGAGGTGACATAACGCCTCCCGAATGCCCTCTCAAAAGCAATCCACCACATATTGCTTATCAGGAGGAACGCTTGTGTAAACAAATTCCGAGCACGCATCACAGTGCTTCTTGCATGTTTTTTGTGCAGTAATGTGTTGCAGAGCTCAGGACGGTGCTGTGCATAGACACAATGTGGCATTTTTAGTTCAGCGCACACCAACGCAGCGTGGAGGACATGTCTTGTTCTTGCACTCGGACTGTGTTGGGACAATGTAGTTCTGATTAGAGTTAGAAAATCCAAGCTTTATTGTAACATGCGACTGCCAGAAGCCCTGTTCTAGGGGGGTCATTAGGTTTTGTATGGTAATCTAGGTCACATACACTATATTACCAAAAGTATTGGGACGCCCGCCTTTACACATATTAACTTTAATGGCCTCCCAGTCTTAGTCCGTAGGGTTCAATATTGAGTTGGCCCACCCTTTGCAGTTCGTTTGCACCTTGTTTTGTACACTGGTGGGCAGTCATGTTGGAACTGGAAGGGTCCATCACCAAACTGCTCCCACAAAGTTGGGACCATGAAGTTGTCTAAAATGTCTTGGTATGCTGACGCCTTAAGAGTTCCCTTCACTGGAACTAAGGGGCCAAGCCCAACCCCTGAAAAACAACCCCACACCATAATCCCCCCTCCACCAATCCCCAAAGCAAGGTCCATAAAGACATGGATGAGCGAGTTTGGGGTGGAAGAACTTGACTGGCCTGCACAGAGTCCTGACCTCAACCCAATAGAACACCTTTGGGATGAATTAGAGTGGACACTGCGAGCCAGGCCTTCTCGTCCAACATCAGTGCCTGACCTCACAAATGTTCTTCTGGAAGAATGGTCAAACATTCCCATAGACACCCTCCTAAACCTTGTGGATGGCCTTCCCAGAAGAGTTGAAGCTGTTATAGCTGCAAAGGGTGGGCCAACTCAATATTGAACCCTACGGACTAAGACTGGGAGGCCAATAAAGTTCATGTGAGTGTAAAGGCAGGCGTCCCAATACTTTAGGTATTATAGTGTATCTTTAAAGATGTCACCCAGGGAAAGGGGTCCCAACAAGCTGCACCACGTGGTTAGGCGTGCGTTTGCCAATCCATGGTGGTACCATTAAGAATTATGCCAAAGACCATAGAAACAAACCACATCTCCTCTGATGAAATGTCCGTCTCTTCAGTATCACAAGCCTTTCATTGCTGCCGGATTCCAAATCAATTTTTTCTTTTAATAAAGTGATGTCAGAAGCCGGCTCGCTCGGACGGGACACCCCCCCCACCCCCCTCCCGACACCACTATGAGATGTTTCCTATACAAATGAGAAGAGGTGGTGGGAACCTTAATGTTGGAGTGGTATTCTTGCGTCGTGCTCCTCGCGGTGTTTGCATTTCACAGGTCATTAGGAAGGAAACGCGACAAGTCTATTAGTCGTTCGCCTTCGTCGCGCAAACATCGTGTTCCAATTACAGAGCTGATGGGATCCCTCCATATTATAGTTTACTTCCATTTTTGTTTTTTTTATATATCGTTAGTTATTATATACATTACATTGTAACCATTTCACCACAAAAAGATCCAGAGTGGAATTCTCAGCATTGGTTCTTATTCTGTAACCATTCATGAATAATAATAAATGATAATAATATGATATAAATGTAATGGAAGGAAAGCTCGGTTTAGCGGACATGGCCCTTCCATAGACTGTGCTGGCATTCCATACCATAGAACAGATTGGTAGACACAAAGTAAATCCTGGGGAGGCGTACTACATTTGTCACCGGCTCTTCCCGTCCATCAGTCATGCTGAGCCCGCCCTCCATTTTTTTCTTCTTCTTTCGTCTTCTTTTTTCTTCTTCCTTCGTTCACCTTCTTCTTTTTTCTTCCTCTGCTTTCATCTTTTTCTTTCTTCTTTATCTTCTTTCATCCTCTTCTTCCTTCTTCCTCTTTCTTCTTCTATCTTCTTCCTCTTCTTTCGTCTTTTTTTTTTTCTTCTTCTTCTTTCACCTTCTTCCTGTTCTTTCGTATTGTTCTCTTTCTTCTTTCTTCCTCTTCTTCTTCTATCTACTTCTTCTTCTATCTTCGTCTTCTACTTTCATCTTCTTCTTTCATCTTTTTCTTTCTTCTTCTTTTTTCATCTTTTTCTTTCTTCTTCTTTTTTCATCTTTTTCTTTCTTCTTCTTCCCCTTCTTTCGTCTTTTTTTCTTCTTCTTCTTTCATCTTCTTCTTCTTCATCTTTTTCCGTCATCTTCTTCTTTTTCGTCTTCTTCTTTCTTCCTCTTCTTTTGACTTTTTCTTTCTTCTTCTTTCATCTTCTTCTTCTTCTTTCATCTTCTTCTTCTTCTTTCATCTTCTTCTTTCTCTTTCATCTTCTTCTTCTTCTTTTTCTTCTTCTTTCTTCCTCTTTTTTTTCTTCTCTCTTCCTCTTCTTTCGTCTTTTTCTCTCTTCTTCTTTCATCTGCTTATTTCATCTTCTTCTTTCTACCTCTTCTTTCCTCTTTTTCCTTCTTCTTCCTCTTCTTTCATCTTCTTCTTCTTGCATCTTCTTCTTTTTATTCTTCTTCTTCTTCTTTCTTCTTCTTCTTTCATCTTCTTTTTATCTTCTTCTTCTTTTATGTTCTTCTTTTTCCTTTTTTTTTTCCTTCTTCTTCTTTCCAAATCATTTGGTGGAGGAGGGATTATGGTGTGGGGGTTGTTTTTCAGGGGTTGGGTTTGGCCCCTTAGTTCCAGTGAAGGGAACTCTTAAGGCGTCAGCATACCAAGACATTCTGGGCAATTTCATGCTCCCAACTTTGTGGGAACAGTTTGACGATTGCCCCTTCCTCCACAGCAATCTGAATCTCTCTATGTATGGCTCACATGCTGAACACAAGTCTAAAACAAGCTGGGAGCCATTGATGATTATTGGTCCATCAATCCTAATTTTCAGATTCCACAGGTGAACTGCACACAAACTGAGCCTCTATAGAGTCCTTCCATCGCTACGCATCAGGGAAACCGCTTAGCGGTTACTTGGAAAATCACAGCAATCGCTGTAGTAACGCCGACTACTACAGCGATTGTCAGGTATAAGCTATGTGCACTTACAGCGTGCCAAGCTGGACCAACTTAACTATGCATTGCAATTTAGGCTCTATTCACATTAGTGTAAATTCAGATGCAACTTGAGTTGCATAGACTCGCATGACAATGGAAATCACACTGTTTTCAATGGTGGCTGTTTGCATCAATGCCGCTCAGGATGTCTTGATTTTGGAAAAGGTGCAAAGCATTCTTTGATTGGGCAAGGTGGATGGGTGGGACTGCAGAATCATGATCTCTATGTCGTCCAATCACAGACGGCATTGCATTCATCCAGAAAATGCAAACTATTCTCTGAATGGTGCCTGTGCTGAACAGGCTGTGCACACAATGCATGAGGCTGGTGTCTTGCCAAGAAAGTTCCCCCGGCGGATAAGGACCCCCCTGTACTGTGCAGGCGCAGCGCTTGCGCAGTACCAACGACTAAGGAGCCACCGAAAATAGCCGAAGCTGAAAACCTTCAATCAGCTGTACACGGCGCCTGCGCCCTGGGTCCAGGTTCAAGTCCCACCATCCAAGTGGACCCAGAGGGAGAATAAAAAAGTGGCGAGCGAAGCGAGGCCGTGCCCGAAGCATTGCGAGCGAAGCGAGCCCAGGAGGGGCCCTCTTACAGGCGCCGTGTACAGCTGATTTACAACTATTCGGCTTTGGCTATTTCCACCGGCTCCTACTGCGCAAGCGCTGCGCCTGCGCAGTAGAGGGGGGTCCTTATCTGCCGGGGGGAACTTTCTCGGCAGAACACTGGTCATACAGCACAGGACCTGGAAGTAAGTGGAGATCACTGGACTAGCCATGTCTACTTCAGATATCCAGCTTCCAGGGGCATCAGCCAGATATAGTGTATATGTGTATATATATATATATATATATAGTTACATAGTTACATAGTTAGTCAGGTTGAAAAAAGACACAAGTCCATCCAGTCCAACCATAAAAAAAAAAAAAAAAAAAAAAAAAAAAAACGTACAATCCAATATACCCAATACTATACCCACAGTTGATCCAGAGGAAGGCAAAAAACCCCAGCAGAGCATGCTCCAATTTGCTACAGCAGGGGAAAAAATTCCTTCCTGATCCCAGAGAGGCAATCGGATTTTCCCTGGATCAACTTTACCTATAAATGTCAGTACCCAGTTATATTATGTACATTTAGGAAAGTATCCAGGCCTTTCTTAAAGCAATCTACTGAGCTGGCCAGAACCACTTCTGGAGGGAGTCTATTCCACATTTTCACAGCTCTTACTGTGAAGAAACCTTTCCGTATTTGAAGATGAAATCTCTTTTCCTCCAGTCGTAAAGAGTGCCCCCTTGTCCTCTGTGTTGACCGTAAAGTGAATAACTCAACACCAAGTTCACTATATGGACCCCTTATATATTTAAACATGTTGATCATATCCCCCCTTATTCTCCTCTTCTCAAGAGTGAACAAATTCAGTTCCTCTAATCTTTCCTCATAGCTGAGCTCCCCCATGCCTCTTATCAGTTTGGTTGCCCTTCTCTGCACTTTCTCCAGTTCCCCGATATCCTTTTTGAGAACTGGTGTCCAAAACTGAACTGCATATTCCAGATGAGGTCTTACTAATGATTTGAACAGGGGCAAAATGATATCTCTCTCTCTGGAGTCCATACCTCTCTTAATACAAGAAAGAACTTTGCTCGCTTTGGAAACCGCAGCTTGGCATTGCATGCTATTATTGAGCTTATGATCTACCAAAACCCCCAGATCCTTCTCCACTACAGATTCCCCCAGTTGTACTCCCCCTAGCATGTATGATGCATGCATATTCTTAGCCCCCAAGTGCATAACTTTACATTTATCAACATTAAACCTCATCTGCCACATAGTCGCCCAATTAGACAGTGCATTGAGGTCGGCTTGTAAATTGGAGACATCCTGTAAGGACTTTATTCCACTGCATAGCTTGGTGTCATCTGCAAAGACAGAAATGTTACTTTTGATCCCAGACCCAATATCATTTATAAAGATATTAAAGAGTAAGGGTCCCAGCACTGAACCTTGGGGTACACCACTGATAACCTTAGACCAGTCAGAGTAAGAATCATTAACCACTACTCTCTGAATTCTGTCTTTTAGCCAGTTTTCTATCCATTTACAAACTGATATTTCCAAGCCTGTAGACTTTAACTTACACATGAGCCGTGTGTGCGGAACTGTATCAAACGCTTTTGCAAAATCCAAATAAACCACGTCCACAGCCACCCCTCTGTCCAAGGTTTTACTTACCTCTTCATAAAAAGAAATCAGGTTTGTCTGACAACTTCTGTCTTTCATGAACCCATGCTGTCTGTTGCTTAAAATGTTTTTTTCCAGCAAGAACTCGTCTATGTGGTCTTTTATTAAACGCTCCAGTATCTTCCCGACTATAGAAGTTAAACTAACAGGTCTATAGTTACTTGGTAAAGACTTTGATCCCTTTTTAAATATAGGCACCACGTTCGCCCTGCGCCAATCCAGCGGTACTATTCCCGTCATTAATGAGTCCCTAAAAATTAGATACAATGGCTTTGAAATTACAGAGCTCAATTCTTTTAGGATCCGTGGGTGGATGCCATCAGGTCCAGGTGCTTTATCCACCTTTATTCTGTCTAAATATTTCTGGACCATATCCCTTTTGAGCCATTGTGGATCATATATATATATATATATAGAGTTACTATGGTCCAGGCTGGAACAATGTAACTAGACTATATTACCAAAAGTATTGGGATGCCTGCCTTTATACACACATGAACTTTAATAGCATCCCAGTCTTAAACTGGATACACACTATACAAATTCCTTTAGATTTTTTCCTTTAGATTTACCAAAACCATATAATATGAAGTCAAACCTAAACACTTTCAATTTGTATGCAATTTAGCAATTTGGCCCTTCCACTACATGGTTCAAGGTAAATCTAAAGGAAATCGAACAACAAAAGTTGTATAGTGTGTATCCAGCTTAAGTCTGTAGGGTTCAATATTGAGTTGGCCCCGCCCTTTGCAGCTATAACAGCTTCAACTCTTCTGGGAAGACTGTGCACAAGGTTTAGGAGGGTGTCTATGGGAATGTTTGACCATTCTTTCAGAAGAGCATTTGTGAGGTCAGCCACTGATGTTGGACGAGAAGGTCTGGCTCACAGCCTCTGCTAATTCATCCCAAAAGTGTTCTATCAGGTTGAGGTCAGGACTCTGTGCAGATCAGTCAAGTTCCTCCAACGCAAACTCTCATCCATGTCTTTATGGACCTTGCTTTGTGCACTAGTGCGCAGTCATGTTGGAACAGGAAGGGGCCATCCCCAAACTGTTTTCACAAAGCTGGGAGCATGAAATTGTCCAAAATATCTTGGTATGCTGATGCCTTAAGAGTTCTCTTCACTGGAACTAAGGGGCCAAGTCCAACCCCTGAAAAACAACCCCACACCATAATCCCCTCTCCACTAAATGACTTGAAGATAGAAGAAAGAAGAAAAATGAAAAAGAAGAAGAAGAAAGAAGAGAAATAAGAAGAAAAAAGAAGAAGAAGAAGAAGAAGAAGAAGAAGAAGAAGAAGAAAGAAGAAAGAAGAAAGAAGAAAGAAGAAAGAAGAAAAATAAGAAAGAAGAAGAAAGAAGAAGAAAGAAGAAGAAGAAGAAAGAAGAAGAAGAAGAGAAAGAAGAAGAAGAAAGAAGAAATAATAAGAAAGAAGAAGAAAGACGAAGAAGAAGAAGAAAGAAGAGAAAGAAGAGAAAAAGAAGAAGAAGAAAGAAGAGGAAGACAGACGAGAAAGAAGAGAAAGAAGAGAAAAAAGAAGAAGAAGAAAGAAGAGGAAGAAAGACGAGAAAGAAGAGAAAGAAGAAGAAGAAGAAGAAAGAAGAAGAAGAGTAAGAAGAAGAAGAAGAGAAAGAAGAGAAAAAAGAAGAAGAAAGAATAAGAAAGAGGAAGAAGAAGAAAGAAGAAGAAAGAGGAAGAAGGAGGAAGAAGAAGAAAGAGGAAGAAGAAGGAAGAAAAAGATAGAGGAAGAAGAAGGAAGAAGAAGAAAGAGGAAGAAGAAGAAAGAAGAAGAAAGAAGAAGAAAGAGGAAGAAGAAGGAAGAAGAAAGAAGAAGAAGAAGAAGAAAGAGGAAGAAGAAGAAAGAAGAAGGGAGAAGAAGGGAGAAGAAGGAGAAGAAGAAGAAGAAGAAGAAGAAGAAGAAGAAGAAGAAGAAGAAGAGAAAGAAGAGAAAGAAGAAGAAGAGAAAGAAGAAGAAGAAAAAAAGAGAAAGAAGAGAAAGAAGAAGAAAGAAGATGAAGAAAGAAGAGAAAAAAGAAGAGAAAGAAGAAGAAAGAAGAGAAAGAAGAAGAAGAAAGAAGAGACGGAAGAAGAAAGAGAAAGAAGAAAGAAAAAAGAAGATAGAAGAGAAAGAAGAAGAAGAAAGAAGAGGAAGAAAGAAGAAAGAAGAAGAAAGAAGAGAAAGAAGAGAGAAGAAGAGAGAAGAAGATCTCATTATGGTCTCCCCACTGCAGAGTGGAGTAAGTAAAGATACATCAGCAGCATTAACAAAGAAATACTACAGAGCTTATTTATCCATTCACACCATCAGAGCGTGCGGGTGGTTCTGTGCGTCTTCAAAAGAAGTCCCTGATCCCTTTTAGAAACCCAGCTACACTGACACACATGGTACTGTGGCACAATGCATTTTGGCACGTGCAAAAAATCGGGCGAAATATACCGCTTTTGGAGCATTCGTCCGATAATCAGATCATTAGTACACAGCTATCGAGAGCCGATCATGACAGTTCATGCGAAAATATCCAACGGGACAAGCACGAAAACTTTTCAGTATGATACCAGAACGTACAATTTTCAGTTTTTGTCCGTACAAAATCGAGTGACTAAGACCACGCATGCTCAAAAATGAAAGAACACATTACAAAACAATAAATGACATCATCACAGGAAGTTGTATTCTGTCTTATGAGAATTTCGGAGCTCTAGTAACCTATCGGTTATTGATATGAGACTAGCATGCAAAAAAAAAAAAAAAGGACGATCATTCGTCCGATATTCTCATCGTATGTACCAGGCTTTACACTGAAATGATTAGTAATGAGGATACAATGTATCGGACTATTAATAACAATGTGTTTAAATGTTACAATAATAAGAATAAAAAGCTCCATTTGTGGGTTGTGTATACAAATAAAATATCAGAGCACAGGGAAGGAATTTTTTATTTTTGGGGAATACAATGGGGACACTTCACATTCAATAAATTCACGCCATACACAGTGGGGGTGATCATGACCGCAGACCAGACGCCAAATCAAATCTTTCTCTTTCGTTGGTTGTTCCCAGCTGAGCTTGCTGAGTTTGCGTTCTGTAAACCCACGTCTGGCCCCACAGCCCCACCTGATATTTACAACGGGAACCAACGGACTTTAATTGCTCCGGTCTTCGCAAGGCGGCTGCCATTTTGCTGCTAGGCGCGTGGTCGAGCTGTTTGCCTGGAAGAGACCCGAGCCAAGCTGCCTTAAGAAACAACAACTTCAACAAATAGACACAGAAATAGCTTAAGTGTCTGGTAAATATTAATGTAGATCGTTACCTACGGGCGGGATCAGTCGCCCGTTAGTACACGCGGTGGCTGCTGCCGAGGAGGGGGGCTGGAACGCGTTGACACCAAAATTATTTTAGGACTGTTTACGCAGGCACCTGGAGGCATGAACCTATGAGCTCCACCCAGAACTAATATTTTGGGTTGTGTGCGGTTCCTGGCATGGCATGCCAGCCAGCTGGGGTTTTAGGGGACTCCGGCGGCAAAATTTTCCTATTATTACAGTGCCTCGAAAAAGTATTCATACCCCTTGAAATTTTCCACATTTTGTCATGTTACAACCAAAAATGTAAATGTATTTTATTGGGATTTTATGTGATAGACCAACACAAAGTGGCTCATAATTGTGAAGTGGAAGGAAAATGATAAATGGTTTTCAAAATGTTTTACAAATAAATATGTGAAAAGTGTGGGGGGGGCATTTGTATGGCGCCCCCCGGAGTCAATACTTTGTAGAACCCCCTTTCTCTGCAATTAAACCTGCAAGTCTTTTTGGGGATGTCTCTACCAGCTTTGCACATCTAGAGAGGGACATTTTTGCCCATTCTTCTTCTTTGCTAAATATCTCAAGCTCTGTCAGATTGGATGGAGAGCGTCTGTGAACAGCAATTTTCAAGTCTTGCCACAGATTCTCAATGTGATTTAGGTCTGGACTGTGACTGGACCATTCTAACACATGAATATGCTTTGATCTAAACCATTCCATTGTAGCTCTGGCTGTATGTTTCGGGTCGTTGTTCTGCTGGAAGGTGAACCTCCGCCCCAGTCTCAAGTCTTTTGTAGACTCTAACAGGTTTTCTTCTAAGATTGTCCTGTATTTGGCTCCATCCATCTTCCCATCAACTCTGACCAGCTTCCCTGTCCCTGCTGAAGAAAAGCATCCCCACCACATGATGCTGCCACCACCATGTTTCACGGTGGGAATGGTGTGTTCAGGGTGATGTGCAGTGTTAGTTTTCCCCCACACATAGCATTTTGCTTTTAGGCCAAAAAAGTTCAATTTTGGTCTCATCTGACCAGATCACCTTCTTCCACATGTTTGCTGTGTCCTCCACATGGCTTCTCACAAACTACAAACAGGACTTCTTATGACTTTCTTTCACCAATGTCTTTCTTCTTGTCACTCTTCCATAAAGGGCAGATTTGTGGAGAACACGACTAATAGTTGTCCTGTGGACAGATTCTCCCACCTGAGCTGTGGATCTCTGCAGCTCCTCCAGAGTTACCATGGACCTCTTGGCTCTTCTCTGATGAATGTTCTCCTTGCCCGGCCGGTCAGTTTAGGTGGACGGCCATGTCTTGGTAGGTTTGCAGTTGGGCCATACTCTTTCCATTTTCCGATGATGGATTGAACAGAGCTCCGTGAGATGTTCAAAGTTTGGGAGATTTTTTTATAACCTAACCCTGCTTTATACTTCTCCACAACTTTATCCCTGACCTGTCTGGAATGTTCCTTGGCCTTCATGATGCTGTTTGTTCACTAAGGTTCTCTAACAAACCTCTGAGGACTTCACAGAACAGCTGTATTTATACTGAGATTAAATTACGCACAGGTGGATTCTATTTACTAATTAGGTGACTTCTGAAGGCAATTGGTTCCACTATATTTTAGTTAGGGGGTATCAGAGTAAAGGGGGCTGAATACAAATGCCCCCCCACACTTTTCACATATTTTTTGTAAAAAATTGGAAAACCATTTATCATTTTCCTTCCACTTCACAATTATGTTGCACTTTGTGTTGGTCTATCACATAAAATCCCAATAAAATACATTTACGTTTTTGGCTGTAACATGATAAAATGTGGAAAATTTCAAGAGGTATGAAAACTTTTTCAAGGCATTTTTAAAGCTGAACTGTAGTCACATTGACTTGTAAAAAGAGGTGCTGCAGCATTTTCCCAGGTTACTGACTTTAAGGGTCACAGGGATCACAACTACGACCCGGCCCCATGCTTCAGGGGGCCCCTGCGACTCCCCTGT